>CM064538.1:2137426-2161890 GCA_032716605.1 Paralithodes platypus | reverse complement strand
TGTAGGAAAGGAGAAAGGTGTGTAGGAAAGGAGAAAGGTGTGTAGGAAAGGAGAAAGGTGTGTAGGAAAGGAGAAAGGTGTGTAGGAAAGGAGACAGGTGTGTAGGAAAGGAGAAAGGTGTGTAGGAAAGGAGAAAGGTGTGTAGGAAAGGAGAAAGGTGTGTAGGAAAGGAGTGTAGGAAAGGAGAAAGGTGTGTAGGAAAGGAGACAGGTGTGTAGGAAAGGAGACAGGTGTGTAGGAAAGGAGACAGGTGTGTAGGAAAGGAGACAGGTGTGTAGGAAAGGAGAAAGGTGTGTAGGAAAGGAGACAGGTGTGTAAGAAAGGAGACAGGTGTGTAGGAAAGGAGAAAGGTGTGTAGGAAAGGAGAAAGGTGACAGGAAGGAGTCAACACGCATGGGGTGAAGGGGGGTGACCTGTTTTTGTTCTGTCCTTTTCTATCTTTCTCTGGCTTGTATCCATTTGGCCCCATTCAGCCTACTGTTTTAAGACGTTTATCCCCATCCAGGTGTCAATTTTTTACTGGTGAGCGGTAGTGAGCCAGCATATTTTTTATTTTTGTTTGACAGCAGGCTAAATTTGTACATTTTTCGATAGAAAAATTTCTCCGGCGAAGCCGGATTTCTTCATATAATGCTGGCTCGCTATCGCTCGCCAGGAAGAAATCGACACCTAGATGGGATAAACGTCTTAAAATAGTTGGCTGAATGGGGCCGAATGGATACAAGCCAGAGAAAGAGAGAAAAGGACAGAAATAACCAAAAAGCAGGTCACCCCCCTTAAGGTGCACCAAGGTTATATCCAGGACAAGAGGCACACAAAGAAAGGTGGGAAGTATTACGTGAGAACAGTAACGACAAACACACACACACACACACACACACACATACTGTACACACACACACGCACACACAGAGAGAGAGAGAGATAGAGAGAGAGAGATCAAATTGCTCGAAAAAGGGCTCGTGTGACTTCCGCTTAAGAACAGTAATGACACACACACATACCGTGACAAAAAGAAACACGCATCTCCAAACCCCCTTCAAACTAAAAAACGCCTCTCCAAACCCCCTTCAAACTAAAAAACGCCTCTCCAAACCCCCTTCAAACTAAAAAACGCCTCTCCAAACCCCCTTCAAACTAAAAAAACGCCTCTCCAAACCCCCTTCAAACTAAAAAAACGCCTCTCCAAACCCCCTTCAAACTAAAAAACGCCTCTCCAAACCCCCTTCAAACTAAAAAACGCCTCTCCAAACCCCCTTCAAACTAAAAAGACGCCTCTCCAAACCCCCTTCAAACTATAAAAACGCCTCTCCAAACCCCCTTCAAACTAAAAAACGCCTCTCCAAACCCCCTTCAAACTAAAAAAACGCCTCTCCAAACCCCCTTCAAACTAAAAAACGCCTCTCCAAACCCCCTTCAAACTAAAAAACGCCTCTCCAAACCCCCTTCAAACTAAAAAAAACGCCTCTCCAAACCCCCTTCAAACTAAAAAACGCCTCTCCAAACCCCCTTCAAACTAAAAAACGCCTCTCCAAACCCCCTTCAAACTAAAAAACGCCTCTCCAAACCCCCTTCAAACAAAAAAACCCCTCTCCCAACCCCCTTCAAAACATAAAACGACTCTCCAAACCCCCTTCCAAACTAAAAAGACGCCTCTCCAAACCCCTTCAAACTAAAAAAACGCCTCTCCAAACCCCCTTCAAACTAAAAAAAAACGCCTCTCCAAACCCACTTCAAACTAAAAAACGCCTCTCCAAACCCCCTTCAAACTAAAAAACACGCCTCTCCAAACCCCCTTCAAACTAAAAACACGCCTCTCCAAACCCCCTTCAAACTAAAAAACGCCTCTCCAAACCCCCTTCAAACTAAAAAACGCCTCTCCAAACCCCCTTCAAACTAAAAAAACGCCTCTCCAAACCCCCTTCAAACTAAAAAAACGCCTCTCCAAACCCCCTTCAAACTAAAAAACGCCTCTCCAAACCCCCTTCAAACTAAAAAAACGCCTCTCCAAACCCCCTTCAAACTAAAAAACGCCTCTCCAAACCCCCTTCAAACTAAAAAACGCCTCTCCAAACCCCCTTCAAACTAAAAAAAAACGCCTCTCCAAACCCCTTTCAAACTAAAAAACGCCTCTCCAAACCCCCTTCAAACTAAAAAAAACGCCTCTCCAAACCCCCTTCAAACTAAAAATCGCCTCTCCAAACCCCCTTCAAACTAAAAAAACACCTCTCCAAACCCCTTCAAACTAAAAAAAACACCTCTCCAACCCCCCTTGATACTAAAACACGCCTCTCCAAACCCCCTTCAAACTAAAAAAACGCCTCTCCGAACCCCCTTCAAACTAAAAAACGCCTCTCCAAACCCCCTTCAAACTAAAAAACGCCTCCAAACCCCCTTCAAACTAAAAAACGCCTCTCCAAACCCCTTCAAACTAAAAGACGCCTCTCCAAACCCCCTTCAAACTAAAAAAAACGCCTCTCCAAACCCCCTTCAAACTAAAAAATGCCTCTCCAAACCCCCTTCAAACTAAAAAACACCTCTCCGAACCCTCTTCAAACTAAAAAACGCCTCTCCAAATCCCCTTCAAACTAAAAAAACGCCTCTCCAAACCCCCTTCAAACTAAAAAAAACGCCTCTCCAAACCCCCTTCAAATTTAAAAAAAACGTCCCCCAGACCCCCTTCAAGCTAAATGTGTAAATTTTTCGGTAGAAAAATTTCCCGGCCAAAGGCCGGGTAGACATATTAGCTCGATCACTCTAGTAGTTTTTGAGTTACAGAGGTTAGAGGTCATGTTTTCTCGCCTATATACAGCGAATAGACTATAGTAGCATTCCTTTAGAGGGAGATGGTCTATTTGTCTGGCCCACCTTCTCCCTTACGTTTAGCCCCATTAGTTTCAGATTTTAAGACGTTACCGGCAAAATAAACATTTAAGGGGGATGGTTCACTTTTTGCATGTATTCATTATTTGTCTAGTTTCCTCCCTAGACCTCCATAAAAAAAAAAAAAAAAAAAAAAAAAAAAAAAATCCATTAGATCCCCCTTCTAGATTAATTTGTACATTTTTCGGTAGACAAATATCCCGGCCGTCTTCCAACATTACAGGCTCACCATCGTTCGTCAGGGAAAAAATCGACACCTAAATAGCACGAAAAGTCTAAATATTGACGAAGAAATGGGTCGAAAGGTCTAAAAATCGTCTAACTAATGGGGCAAACATCTTATAATCTCAAAACAAATGGGGCTTAACACGAGGGAGAAAGGGGACCAGAAAAACGGCTCATCTCCCCTTAACTCATTCAACACGATGACCTCTTTTGACCTTTGAGAGAGGGAGAGAAAGAGAGAAAAAAAAAGCGAGGATACTAGAGGGTTGTGGGTGGGCTCCCTTAAAGGGTTAATATTTGGCCAATGTTAACCACTAATTAGGGTCATTAGGGTTCACATCATCATCATTATCACCGCCACTCTTAAGCCACTGTCACACGAGCGCTTTTTCCGTCAATTTTCCGGGAGCAAGTTTGTTCTGGTGATATTCAGGGATATTTTGTCATTGGAATCGGAAACTAGATCGACATTAGATTATGCTAGGTAGTTTAATTCATATGGATCTTGTATTTTGAAGCAGCCAGACTACAATAATTGCCCGTAAAAATTGACGGACAAATCGCTCGTGTGACACCTCTTATACTGTTGCGTCAATTACGTTCCCTGGTACCTCATTATAATACGGTATAATAATAACAGTACGGCGGAGGGGGCTCTCTTCCGGTGGTAATTCACCTAAGGTTTCCACTTTTAGTTTCATTGATATTTAGATTTGCTCCTATAGTCTCTCTCTCTCTCTCTCTCTCTCTCTCTCTCTCTCTCTCTCTCTCTCTCTCTCTGTTTACTATATATATATATATATATATATATATATATATATATATATATATATACTGTACAGTATAAAAGTATGCATATTATG
The DNA here is from genome assembly GCA_032716605.1 of Paralithodes platypus. Classification (NCBI taxonomy): domain Eukaryota; kingdom Metazoa; phylum Arthropoda; class Malacostraca; order Decapoda; family Lithodidae; genus Paralithodes; species Paralithodes platypus. Next base: position 2,157,919 of record CM064538.1, on the reverse strand, counting down.
GACCGTTGTCATTCTCATATCTGCTTTTCATCTTAGATCCTACTACTCATATTAATACAAAAAAAAAAAAATCCCAACCCTACTTTCACTCTCAGATTTTGTTGATAGCCATGTAGACAATGTGTGTTTTGTTGATAGCCATGTAGACAATGTGTGTTTTGTTGATAGCCATGTAGACAATGTGTGTTTTGTTGATAGCCATGTAGACAATGTGTGTTTTGTTGATAGCCATGTAGACAATGTGTGTTTTGTTGATAGCCATGTAGACAATGTGTGTTTTGTTGATAGCCATGTAGACAATGTGTGTTTTGTTGATAGCCATGTAGACAATGTGTGTTTTGTTGATAACCATGTAGACAATGTGTGTTTTGTTAATAGCCATGTAGACAATGTGTGTTTTGTTGATAGCCATGTAGACAATGTGTGTTTTGTTGATAGCCATGTAGACATTGTGTGTTTTGTTGATAACCATGTAGACAATGTGTGTTTTGTTGATAGCCATGTAGACAATGTGTGTTTTGTTGATAGCCATGTAGACAATGTGTGTTTTGTTGATAGCCATGTAGACAATGTGTGTTTTGTTGATAACCATGTAGACAATGTGTGTTTTGTTGATAGCCATGTAGACAATGTGTGTTTTGTTGATAGCCATGTAGACAATGTGTGTTTTTGTTGATAGCCATGTAGACAATGTGTTTTTTGTTGATAGCCATGTAGACAATGTGTGTTTTGTTGATAGCCATGTAGACAATGTGTGTTTTGTTGATAGCCATGTAGACAATGTTTGTTTTGTTGATAGCCATGTAGACAATGTGTGTTTTGTTGATAGCCATGTAGACAATGTGTGTTTTGTTGATAGCCATGTAGACAATGTGTGTTTTGTTGATAGCCATGTAGACAATGTGTGTTTTGTTGATACCCATGTAGACAATGTGTGTTTTGTTGATACCCATGTAGACAATGTGTGTTTTGTTGATAGCCATGTAGACAATGTGTGTTTTGTTGATAGCCATGTAGACAATGTGTGTTTTGTTGATAGCCATGTAGACAATGTGTGTTTTTGTTGATAGCATGTGTGTTTTGTTGATAGCCATGTAGACAATGTGTGTTTTGTTGATAGCCATGTAGACAATGTGTTTTGTTGATAGCCATGTAGACAATGTGTGTTTTGTTGATAGCCATGTAGACAATGTGTGTTTTGTTGATAGCCATGTAGACAATGTGTGTTTTGTTGATAGCCATGTAGACAATGTGTGTTTTGTTGATAGCCATGTAGACAATGTGTGTTTTGTTGATACCCATGTAGACAATGTGTGTTTTGTTGATACCCATGTAGACAATGTGTGTTTTGTTGATAGCCATGTAGACAATGTGTGTTTTTTGGTGACCAAGGTTTTTATGGCATACCGGTACATTATAATTATATTGTAGAGGGGTCTGTGTTTTATAATGCTGGAGTGTAAAGCCGGTATCACACGAGAGCTTTTATAGTCAACATTCCATGATCAACATTTTTCTGGCAACATTTCTGGAATATTTTGCACTGGTATCGGAAACTAGACTGATGGTAGATGAACTGGCAAAAGAAATATTTTAAATGGTGACTTCATAAGCTGCCAGACCAGTGTTGAGGATAAATGTTGAGTGAAAAAGCGCTCGTGTGATACCGGCTTAAGGCTAAAATATCACATATACACACTGGCAACCAACACACACATTCACACACTCTCTCTCTCTCACACATACATACATACATCCACACACACACACACGCAACAACCAACACACACACACACACACATCCACTCCCCCCCCCCTCCACACACACACACACACATACACGCAACAACCAACACACACACACTCCCCCCCCTCCACACACACACACACATTAACTCCCCCCTCCTCCTCCACACACACACACACACATACACGCAACAACCAACACACACACACTCCCCCCCTAACCCCCCTCCACATACACACACACATCCACTCCCCCTCCCCCTCCACACACACACACACACATACACGCAACAACCAACACACACACTCCCCCCCCTCCTCCACACACACACACACACACATCCCCCCCCCCCCCCTTCACACACACACACACACACATCCCCCCCCCCCCCCCCCCACACACACACAGGACCATAAACACAGTAACTTTCCCCTTGTCAGTGTTATATAGCGGTACCGTAACTACTGCTACTGTACAATGCTGCTTTCACTCTTACTGCTTAAGGTAGCCCATATCCAGGTTGTATCCATTCCCACCCATTCACCATACTATTTTATCACGTTTACCCCCATCCAGGTGGCAATATTTTCATGGCGAGCGGTAGCGAGCCAGCAATACCGCTCGCCAGGATAATTGCTTGCTGTCAAAACAAACATATATTTATATAACTTTGTTTGACAGCAGGCTAAATTTGTACATTTTTCGATAGAAAATGGATTTCTCCATACAATGCTGGCTCTCTATCGCTCGCCAGGAAGAAATCGACACCTGGATGGGGATAAACGTCTTAAAACCGTTGGCTGACTGGGGCCCGAATGGATACAAGCCAAGGAGGGAGAGATAAAAAAAAAGCCGGTGACCCCCCCCTTAACTAGCACTACGTCACTCTTATGGCTGGGTAACCTCCCCCCCCCCCCCCTCCCCTCTCTGTCACGGGGGAGAAGAATTATATTTTTATATCATTTTTATATTCCTTTATACTCATGTTTAGCCCCATTGTTTTTGAAATTGTAAGACGTTTGCCCCATTAGTTGGATTATTTGAGGAACTTTCGCCCCACTTGTCAATTTTAAGACCTTTCGTTCCATTAAGCTGTCGATTTTTTCCTGGCGAGCGATAGCGAGCCTGTAATTTAAGAGGAATCGGCCTTCGGCCTGGATATACCGAAAAATGTACACATTTACCTTGAAAGGGGGTCTAGGGGGTGTAATTACCTTGAAAGGGGGTCTAGGGGGTGTAATTTTAAGCTTGATGGAGGTCTAGAGAACTAACTAAAAATCTCCCCTTAAGCCGGTATCACACGAGCGCTTTTTCCCTCAACATTTATCCTCAACACTGGTCTGGCAGCTTATGAGGTCAACATTTATAATATTTCTGCTACCTAATTTCATCTACCATCAGTCTAGTTACCGATACCAGTGCAAAATACTCCAGAAATGTTGCCAGAAAAATGTTGACTATAAAAGCTCTCGTGTGATACAGGCTTTATGGTGGTGTAATGGTTTAGATCAGCATTTCCCAACCTGGGAGAAACTTGAAGCTACCAGGGGGGGAAATAATTACATGATTACACTGCCTACTACTACTACTACTACTACTACTACTACTACTACTACTATTACTATTACTACTACTACTACTACTACTACTAGCAATACAAAAAAAAAATCTCGGAGATGGATTTTCTCATGCCCGAGAGAGAGAGAGAGAGAGAGAGTGTGTAGTCACAGTGTGTTTCGACTACTCTTTCCCTTGTCCACATGAAGGGGGAAATCTGGATGGTTGAACTGGTTGGAGGGGGAAATGACAGAAAAAAGGTTGGAAATCGCTGGTTTAGATGCTTATGTTCTGGGTGTGGTGTCCCGAGTTCGAACCCCGGGAGGGCCATTTGCTTTCATTAGTTTATTGAGGTACATTGGGGGTTTGTATTTGATGTTAACCCTTGGAAACTCTAACGCGTTTTAGCAATTTAGTTTGGCTATCATGAGACGATTTTATGCAGCTTAGGAAGGATCTGTGGGTATTAAAAGGGTAAATACTATCTCAATCAACCCTCTGACTTCCATATACCGTTACTAATCTGAATAAAATCATCTAATAGTAGCCAGAAACAGAACAGAAACGGGTATTAGAGCTTGAAAGGGTTAATGTTAAAGAACGGGGAGTAACTTATTTACGTAAAGCTTACTGTTACTTATGTATGTTAAACCGGTATCACACGAGAGCTTTTATAGTCAACATTCCATGATCAACATTTTTCTGGCAACATTTCTGGAGTATTTTGCACTGGTATCGGAAACTAGACTGGTGATAGATTAATTTAGGTGGCAGAAATATTATAAGTGTTGACCTCATAAGCTGCCAGACCAGTGTTGAGGATAAATGTTGAGCGAAAAAGCGCTCGTGTGATACCGGCTTAAGGGGGGTGACCTGTTTTTTGCCAGCATTATATGAAGAAATCTGGCTTCGCCGGAGACATTTTTCTATCGAAAAATGTACAAATTTAGCCTGCTGTCAAACAAAAATAAAAAATATGCTGGCTCGCTACCGCTCACCAGTAAAAAATTGACACCTGGATGGGGATAAACGTCTTAAAACAGTAGGCTGAATGGGGCCAAATGGATACAAGCCTGAGAAAGAGAGAACAGGAGAGAACCAAAAGCAGGTCACCCCCTTAAGGGGAGATCTCCACTTGAGGGATTTTTTTCTTGACCCCTTTCTCCCTCATGTTTAGCCCCATTGCTTTTGATATTATAAAACGTTCGCCCCATTAGTTTAGCGATTTTAAGAACTTTCACCCCATAATAAGACCTTTCGTGCCATGCAGGTGTCGATTTTATCCTGGCGAGCGATAGCGAGCCTGTAACTTAAGAGGAACCGGCCTTCGGCCGGGAAATTTTTCTACCGAAAAATGTACAAATTTATCTTGAAAGCGATTCAAGGGGGTATAATTTTTAGCTTGATGGAGGTCTAGGGAACAAACTAAATACCTCCCCTTAATGCTGTCTGAGCTTCCTGAATAATGTGAGAAAGGTTGATACTTCCGCCCCAGAGTTTAAGGGGAGGTTTTTAGTGTGTTCTCTAGACCTCCATCAATCTTAAAATTACACCCACTTGACCCCCTTTCAAAATATATTTGTACATTTTTCGGTAGAAAATTTCCCGGCCGATGGCCGGTTCCTCTTAAACTACAGGCTCGCTATCGCTCGCCAGGAAAAAAAATCGACACCTAAATGGCACGAAAGGTCTTAACATCGACAGAAATGGGGCAAAAGTTCTTAAAATCGCCAAAATACTGGGGCGAACGTCTTAAAATCTTAAAAACAATGGAGCTAAACATGAGGGAGATACAGAGACATAGTGGTTTCATATTTCTCCATCAGGTATCGAGAAATCACCTACCAAGGGATTCAATTCACCACCACCTGGAACAAACTAGACTTTATTTATTTTTATTTTTTTTAGTTATAGTAACATGCAGGCTCGCTATCGCTCGCCAGGAAAAAAATCGACACCTAAATGGCACGAAAGGTCTTAAAATTGACAACGAAATGGGGGGAAAGGTGTTAAAATCACCAAACTAATGGGTCGAACGTCTTATAATCTCAAAACTAGTGGGGGTAAACATTAGGGAGAAAGGGGTCCAGAAAAACGGTCTGCCTCCTCTTAAGGGGAGATTTCCACTGAAGGGATGTTTTTCTGGACCCCCTTCTCCCTCATGTTTAGCCCCATTGCTTTTGATATTATAAAACGTTCGCCCCATTAGTTTAGCGATTTTAAGAGCTTTCACCCCATATTAAGACCCTTCGTGCCATTCAGGTGTCGACTTTATCCTGGCGAGCGATAGCGAGCCTGTAATTTAAGAGGAACCGGCCTTCGGCCGGGACATTTTTCTACCGAAAAATTTACAAATTTATCTTGAAAGGGACTCAAGGGGGTGTAATTTTAAGCTTGATGGAGGTCTAGGGAACAAAGTAAATACCTCCCCTTAAGAGACTCTAGGGACCCAAACAATGTATAATTATATATAACGTTGGCCTGTTGTTGCTTGCTTGTTGTCCTTTGCATTATACGCCAAGGGAGTGAATTAAATAATGTGAGAAACACTTATATTTCCGCCATAGATATAGCCTAGTCTATTCGCTGTTGGTAGGCGAGACATCATGACTTCTATCCTCTGTAACTCAAAAAGGGCTAGAGCAAATTGGCTGTAAATTTCCACATCTATTCCTTGGCTGACTCTTCCCAAATGGTAGACATATTAGCTCGATCACTCTAGTCGTTTTTGAGTTACAGAGGTCAGAGGTCATGATTTCTCGCCTACTTACAGCGAATAGACTATAGCTCTCTCTTTGTGTGTGTGTGTGTGTGTGTGTGTGTAATAATATACTAATAATAATAATTGTCGGTTTATTGTTCATTGCAGCTGGTGTCACACAAGCGATTTTCCCGCCAATTTTTAAGAGCAATTGTCCTCTGGCAGCTTGATAATATAAGTGTCATAAGAAATAAACTACATAAAGCCGGAGTCACACGAGCCATTTTTCGAGCAATTTTTAAGGGCAATTATGGTCTGGAAGCTTGAAAATTTACACTTCATCATAATTCAGCCGCCTAACATAATCTACCTTCAGTCTAGTTACCGATACCAGTGCAAAAAAAGTCCCGAAATAATACGAGCAAAAACTTGCTCATGGAAAATTGACGGAAAAATCTCTCGTGTGACAGCGGCTTAAGCTGCAGCGTTTTTCTTAGACCTAGGTACAGTACAGTACTTATTCTACCTTAAGGGGAGGCAGACCGTTTATCTGGACCCCCTTCTCCCTCATGTTTAGCCCCACTAGTTTTGAGATTATAAGACGTTCGGCCCATTAGTTTGGCGATTTTAACACCTTTCGCCCCATTTCGTTGTCAATTTTAAGACCTTTCGTGCCATTTAGGTGTCGATTATTTCCTGGCGAGCGATAGCGAGCCTGCAATTTTAAAAGGAATCGGCCTTTGGCCGGGACATTTTTCTACCGAAAAATGTACAAATTTATCTTGAAGGGGTCTAGGGGGTGTTTTTCTAAGCTTGATGGAGGTCTAGGGAGGAAACTAAACAAAATATGTGAATAAATTACTTAATAGACCAAACAAACGGTCAGTCTCTTCTTAACTACGAGATCACATTTGATCTTTGGCGACCGTGAGGTGCCTGGCTTCCCACCAAGTACATACACAGATGCACTTTGTATTGGTGATAAGATGTGTAGGCTAACACAGGCTGATAGCACCTTGGTTAGGGAGGAACCACGATACAATTATCTCCGTCACAATGGCCGAAAAAAACTTTAGAATTCTGATGGAGACTCGAACCCTCGCCCTGCGGTAAGCGCGAGGCGGGTCTGTTTGAACCCTCCCTGTTTCACGACATTAGCTTAGAGATTTGATGAAGTATTGCATATTGTACAGTCACGAGTATAAATGCTGCGACATCAACCAGCTATCATCATGAGAGGTTTATACTAAGCTGAATATTCTGACCGTAGCTAGAATTAAATAAAGAAATAATTGGGAGTTTAAATAAAATTTTTAGTAATACCTTTGGAGACGAAGGGGCGAACATCATCTGTTTGGGGTTGCAGTATTTATGCTTGTGACTGTACACAGGAATGTTACCCTGTAGGCTATAGGAAGAACATTATGCGAAGATAATATGCAAATTTGGCGCCACACATACCGACCTCCGTGGCCAGTGGATAAGTGGAACGATTTTATACATTCCGCATCAAATTATCCGTTGTTTAGGGGGAGATTTCCACTTCAGGGATTTTTTTCTAGACCCCTTTCTCCCTCATGTTTAGCTCCATTGTTTTTATGATTTTAAGACGTTCGCCCCAGTATTTTGGCGATTTTAAGAACTTTTGCCCCATTTCTGTCGATGTTAAGACCTTCCGTGCCATTTAGGTGTCTATTTTTTTCCTGGCGAGCGATAGCGAGCCTGTAGTTTAAGAGGAACCGGCCATCGGCCGGGACATATTTCTACCGAAAAATGTACAAATATATTTTGAAAGGGGGTCAAGTGGGTGTAATTTTAAGATTGATGGAGGTCTAGAGAACACACTAAAAACCTCCCCTTAAACTCCGGGGCGGAAGTATCAACCTTTCTCACATTATTCAGGAAGCTCAGACAGCATTAATGAGTTATACCCTTGGTAATAATACAGACAAAATACGTCACCGGTACTGCTTGGGTTAGCGTACGGTCGCGCTAATAAGTCATGTTCCAGCTGTCATTACGTTTGGTTCGCTCTGTGCTGTAATAATGTCTGTCAGATGTTGAATAGGGTGGGTCAGAGAAGGAACATGTTTGTATATTTCACTCGATGTGCAGAAATGAAGCTTATAGATATTGCTGATACCAATTATGGATCAAAACATACTTGGTGCCGAGTCATCACTTATTAGCGCGACTGTACACTCGGTTACCATAGTCTGTAGCCCACCCATACTACCCATACTACTATGTTTTTCTGTATGCAATTAACCCCTTCAGACTCATATGACACAGAGGTTGCCAGATTAGCAATAATAAATAGAGTTCTCTCACTCTTATAATTACCTCTCCAAAATTAGTTTTCTGCCCACAGCTAACTCACGGACAACTAACTGCAGAGGTTGAAGTACCGGTAACTAAACTAAAGGTTTCTAAATACCCCTGATGGTAACAAAGGCTTTAAAGTATACCCAATAGGCTCAACACAGCTAACTCAAAGACAACTGCAGAGGTTGAAGTAACTAAACTAAAGGTTTCTAAATACCCCTGATGGTAACAAAGGCTTTAAAGTATCCCCAATAGGCTCAACACAGCTAACTCAAAGACAACTGCAGAGGTTGAAGTAACTAAAGTAAAGGTTTCTAAATACCCCTGATGGTAACAAAGGCTTTAAAGTATCCCCAATAGGCTCAACACAGCTAACTCAAAGACAACTGCAGAGGTTGAAGTAACTAAAGTAAAGGTTTCTAAATACCCCTGATGGTAACAAAGGCTTTAAAGTATCCCCAATAGGCTCAACACAGCTAACTCAAAGACAACTGCAGAGGTTGAAGTAACTAAACTAAAGGTTTCTAAATACCCCTGATGGTAACAAAGGCTTTAAAGTATCCCCAATAGGCTCAACACAGCTAACTCAAAGACAACTGCAGAGGTTGAAGTAACTAAACTAAAGGTTTCTAAATACCCCTGATGGTAACAAAGGCTTTAAAGTATCCCCAATAGGCTCAACACAGCTAACTCAAAGACAACTGCAGAGGTTGAAGTAACTAAACTAAAGGTTTCTAAATACCCCTGATGGTAACAAAGGCTTTAAAGTATCCCCAATAGGCTCAACACAGCTAACTCAAAGACAACTGCAGAGGTTGAAGTAACTAAACTAAAGGTTTCTAAATACCCCTGATGGTAACAAAGGCTTTAAAGTATCCCCAATAGGCTCAACACAGCTAACTCAAAGACAACTGCAGAGGTTGAAGTAACTAAACTAAAGGTTTCTAAATACCCCTGATGGTAACAAAGGCTTTAAAGTATCCCCAATAGGCTCAACACAGCTAACTCAAAGACAACTGCAGAGGTTGAAGTAGTAACTAAAGTAAAGGTTTCTAAATACCCCTGATGGTAACAAAGGCTTTAAAGTATCCCCAATAGGCTCAACACAGCTAACTCAAAGACAACTGCAGAGGTTGAAGTAACTAAACTAAAGGTTTATAAATACCCCTGATGGTAACAAAGGCTTTAAAGTATCCCCAATAGGCTCAACACAGCTAACTCAAAGACAACTGCAGAGGTTGAAGTAACTAAACTAAAGGTTTCTAAATACCCCTGATGGTAACAAAGGCTTTAAAGTATCCCCAATAGGCTCAACACAGCTAACTCAAAGACAACTGCAGAGGTTGAAGTAACTAAACTAAAGGTTTCTAAATACCCCTGATGGTAACAAAGGCTTTAAAGTATCCCCAATAGGCTCAACACAGCTAACTCAAAGACAACTGCAGAGGTTGAAGTAACTAAAGTAAAGGTTTCTAAATACCCCTGATGGTAACAAAGGCTTTAAAGTATCCCCAATAGGCTCAACACAGCTAACTCAAAGACAACTGCAGAGGTTGAAGTAACTAAACTAAAGGTTTATAAATACCCCTGATGGTAACAAAGGTTTTAAAGTATCCCCAATAGGCTCAACACAGCTAACTCAAAGACAACTGCAGAGGTTGAAGTAACTAAACTAAAGGTTTATAAATACCCCTGATGGTAACAAAGGTTTTAAAGTATCCCCAATAGGCTCAACACAGCTAACTCAAAGACAACTGCAGAGGTTGAAGTAACTAAACTAAAGGTTTATAAATACCCCTGATGGTAACAAAGGTTTTAAAGTATACCCAATAGGCTCAAAATTGCGTCATATGTCGGAGAGGGTTATAAGCATCTGGATTGATTTTTGGATAGCACTTGCTTTTCAATTAATGACGTATATAGTTTCGTAATTGATGCATAGAAACATATATTCATTAATTCGTTTCTAGAGATGTACTTCCATAATTAGATTTAGGCCTAGGTGAAGTCCAGGAATATTTATGAGTGGGCTACTGACTATGGTATCCCAGTGTACAGTCGCGCTAATAAGTCATGTCTCGGCACCCAGTATGTTTTGATCCATAATTGGTATCAGCAATATGTATAAGCTTCATTTCTTCACATCGAGTGAAATATACAAACATGTTCCTACACTTACCCACCCTATTCAACATCTGACAGACATTATTACAGCACAGAGCGAACCAAACGTAATGACAGCTGGAACATGACTTATTAGCGCGACCGTACGCTAACCCAAGCAGTACCGGTGACGTATTTTGTCTGTATTATTACCAAGGGTATAACTCATTAATGCTGTCTGAGCTTCCTGAATAATGTGAGAAAGGTTGATACTTCCGCCCCGGAGTTTAAGGGGAGGTTTTTAGTGTGTTCTCTAGACCTCCATCAATCTTAAAATTACACCCACTTGACCCCCTTTCAAAATATATTTGTACATTTTTCGGTAGAAAAATTTCCCGGCCGATGGCCGGTTCCTCTTAAACTACAGGCTCGCTATGGCTCGCCAGGAAAAAAAATCGACACCTAAATGGCACGAAAGGTCTTAACATCGACAGAAATGGGGCAAAAGTTCTTAAAATCGCCAAAATACTGGGGCGAACGTCTTAAAATCTTAAAAACAATGGAGCTAAACATGAGGGAGAAAGGGGTCTAGACAAAAATCCCTCAAGTGGAAATCTCCCCCTAAACAACGGATAATTTGATGCGGAATGTATAAAATCGTCCTACTTCTCCACTGGCCACGGAGGTCGGTATGTGTGGCATATGTAATGACAGCTGGGACATGACTTATTAGCGCTACTGTACGATAACCCAAGCGACGTATTTTGTCTATATTATTCAGACGATTGTGTGCAGCTTAAATTAGGGCGGGAAATACCAACTTGACCTATGTCGCGCGCCGCCAGATAGTCCAAATTTATTTCACTCGACTTATGTTGCGCGCCGCCATTTAGGGGTTAAGAAGGATCTGTGGAAGTAAAAAGTGTACATTTATATAATTCGAAGCATGTAAATTGGTGGAGGCCCCATGTAAATTGGTGGAGGCCCCATGTAAATTGCTGGAGGCCCCATGTAAATTGCTGGAGGCCCCATTTAAATTGCTGGAGGCCCTATGTAAATTGCTGGAGGCCCTATGTAAATTGCTGGAGGCCCTATTTAAATTGCTGGAGGCCCTATGTAAATTGCTGGAGGCCCCATGTAAATTGCTGGAGGCCCTATGTAAATTGCTGGAGGCCCCATTTAAATTGCTGGAGGCCCCATTTAAATTGCTGGAGGCCCTATGTAAATTGCTGGAGGCCCCATTTAAATTGCTGGAGGCCCTATGTAAATTGCTGGAGGCCCTATGTAAATTGCTGGAGGCCCCATGTAAATGGCTGGAGGCCCTATGTAAATGGCTGGAGGTCCTATGTAAATGGCTGGAGGTCCTATGTAAATGGCTGGAGGCCCTATGTAAATTGCTGGAGGCCCTATTTAAATTGCTGGAGGCCCTATGTAAATTGCTGGAGGCCCTACTTAAATTGCTGGAGGCCCTATGTAAATTGCTGGAGGCCCTATGTAAATTGCTGGAGGCCGTATTTAAATTGAATGCATAATAGTGACCAGATTGTATTGAAAATGACGTCACTGGTATTGGGTGGGTTAAGGGGGGTCACCGTTTTTATTTTATTTCTCTCCTTTTCTCTCTTTCCCTAGCTTGTATCCATTCGGCCCCATTCAGCCAACTGTTTTAAGACGTTTATCCCCATCCAGGTGTCGATTTCTTTCTGGCGAGCGATAGCGAGCCAGCATTGTATGGAGAAATCCGGCTTAGCCGGATTTTTTTTCTATCGACAAATTTACAAATTTAGCTTGCTGTCAAAACAAAAATATATATATGTTGACTCGCTACCGCTCGCCAGGAAAATATTGACACCTGGATAGGGGTAAACGTCTTAAAACAGTAGGTTGAATGGGGCCGAATGGATACAAGCCAAAGAGAAAGGGAGAGCAAGATAAAAAAAAAAGCGAGGTGGGCTCCCTTAATAATATGCATCATAAATGTGTTCATTGGTTTGTCAGTGTAGCATAACTGTGTCGCAGAAAATAATAATATTGTCCAGAATTTCTTGTCCATGAGTGTACGGCACCTTGTCCACGAGTGTACGGCACCTTGTCCACGAGTGTACGGCACCTTGACGGCACCTTGTCCATGAGTGTACGGCACCTTGTCCACGAGTGTACGGCACCTTGTCCACGAGTGTACGGCACCTTGTCCACGAGTGTACGGCACCTTGTCCATGAGTGTACGGCACCTTGTCCATGAGTGTACGGCACCTTGTCCATGAGTGTACGGCACCTTGTCCACGAGTGTACGGCACCTTGTCCACGAGTGTACGGCACCTTGTCCACAGTGTACGGCACCTTGTCCACGAGTGTACGGCACCTTGTCCACGAGTGTACGGCACCTTGTCCACGAGTGTACGGCACCTTGTCCACGAGTGTACGGCACCTTGTCCACGAGTGTACGGCACCTTGTCCACGAGTGTACGGCACCTTGTCCACGAGTGTACGGCACCTTGTCCATGCTGGTTTTGTACCCTTGATTGTTTAGAGTGTACAATCCCCGTGTTCAATGAAGTAGGTTAACTGTGTTACGGTATAAAGTGTGGTGGTGGTGGTGGAAGTGGTTGGTGAGTCATGGGTTGTGTAATGTAATGTGTTGTACTGGGGGGGGGGGGGGGGAGTTTGGCAGCCCCCATTATAGAATAGACTAATAGAGCAAGGGTTCCTTTGTGTTCCTCTGTACCACTTCGGCATTCTGATAGGTACCCATGTAGCCTACCCCTAACAATTTACGATAAAAATGTATAAAATTATGTTAATTTTATATTATTTTATTATGAAATATGTATGTGTAGACTGCATAGGGATATTAGTATTGATGTATGTATGTATATGCTCAGGCCCAATCCCCATATTATCAATAAACTGAACTCAGTGACTTTTTAAAATATTTTGATCTCTCACATACTCGGACATTATCGGGCGGTACTGACGCTGTCTCGAGTTGGTATACATACCTGATTGTTTCACGTCCAATACAGATTGTGGGCCGCAGGAAGTCACATAATAGTGACAAAAATGGAATAGTCACCTCACTGATATAATTTTAAGGGAAGGATGTAGTATCCGGGTGTACGGTCCGACGGTCGTCATGTTTACATAGGTCGATCGCTCGCGGTTAAGTTCCAGTATATTTTTTTCTGTAATTTGACCCCTGCTGGCAATATATATGATGATGACAATATGTCATGGGGGTGAGGGGGGCAAAAACAAAAATAAAAAATTTTTTTTGTATCCCACGGCAGTCAAAATAGACGGAAACATGATGGCGAGCGTCTGTGTAGTGTAAGGCGGGCGGTCCACCCGGTAACTACATTCTTGCCAATTTTAATATGTTTTGCTTACTGAAATGAGGAAATTGATAAAAACACAACTTTGTGCAATCTGCCTGTAGATTAGAACACCATGTATTGTACACTATGGTTATTCTCTCAGACCCCTATGTACCCCCTGAGAAGTACAAATGTACCCCTGGGGGTGCATGTACCCCAGGTTGGGAACCCTTGGAATAGAGAGTACATTGTAAAAAAAAAAAAAAAAAAAAAAATTGTCCTATATGAGTGAGGGAGACAAAAGGCAGAACTGCCTATATCGAGTGCCTCCCCCAGAGTTAAAAGAGTGACAGGGCCAAAATCAAGGGACGTTCGAGCTAAAATGCCTGGACACACAGAGTTTGAAGCAATTCAAGTCATAGGATGAGGGAAAGACTGATTCTGGGAGAGAGTTCCAGAGCTCAGCTGTTGAATAGAAGAACGATTGAGAATAACGTGAGAAGTTTTACCAGTGTTATACTGTCTCTCAACTATCCTGACCTTTATAAGAGTCATTAATTAAGAACCTTTACAGTACTCTTGGGTTTGGGGTTTTAAATGCATACGAGTCTGTTCTGCCACTACTATACATATCGTATCATCGGACAAACATAAGAGGGTTGGGATGCCAGTACTCTCCAACTTCACTGAACGGTCCTGACCTTTATAAGAGTCTTCCAGGGACTTTGGATGGGTATATATTTGGGCCTTTTACGAATACGTGCCTTGTCGCCAGTGCCTAGGACAGCGTATAGTAAGGACTCTATGTAAAGTGCCGTTATGCCAGTGCTACGGTATCTCGCGAGCCTTGACTTAGAGAGAAGTCAACTGCCAGTCCATAAACTTCTAACAAGCCTTATTGGGGTTAGGTTTACTACCACTAGAGCGCACGCCAGTACAACTTTCTCTAGCGACAGTAATTCCTGGTGATCAAGGCGAAGAATTGTTGTTGAGGTGCCACCATGGTGGTTCAACACGAATTCCGTAAAGCCAAGATATCTTCGGTAAGTTAACTTAACGCCAGTGCCTTAGTTATCTTACCGAATATAGCCCAAATCTTCCAGCTCTCAAAAACCTTCCAGTGAAGTGGGTTTAAGAGCTTTCCAACTGTACTGGTCCCTGTTCGGTCTGTCGTAGTCTTGGTGATGGTGGCGTTTCTCCCGGTTCTCCTTCTCGGTGTTAGAAGGGCGGATGTGCTGGGAGGAGGGCCTGGAGCGGCTGGGGTAGCCCCTCTGGGTTTCCTTGTCACAGCGGTGGTGCGGCTTGGAGCAAGAAGGGCGCGTGGTGGTATAAGACTTATGCAAAGTCTTGCTTGCCTTGCTTTCCTTCTAGTCCTTCTTGGTTCTGTCGTTGCCAGGATTGCTGATGGTGACGATGATGTTCTTTCCTGGTGTTGAGGGAAGTGCGGGTGTGATGGAGGCGACTCGGGGCGAACTCTGGTGGTGTGGCGCTTGTGTCTAACTTTCCTCGGTGGTTTGGTGGCAAGGGTGGTAATGTTGGTTCTTGGTGGTGTTGTGTTTCCATCATCTTTCTTTGGTATTATATATATATATACCGGTATATATATATATATCGGTTTATATATATATATAAATATATATATATATATATATATATATATATATATCGGTTTATATATATATATAAATATATATATATATATATATATATATATATATATACACATTAGTTTGGCGATTTTAACACCTTTTGCCACATTTCGTTGTCAATTTTAAGACCTGTCGTGCTGTTTAGGTGTCGATTTTTTCCTGGCGAGCGATAGCGAGCCTGCAATTTTAAGAGGAATCGGCCTTCGGCCGGGACATCCTTCGGCCGGGACATTTTTCTACCGAAAAATTTACAAATTAATCTTGAAGGTGGGTCTAGGGGATGTTTTACTAAGCTTGATGGAAGTCTAGGGAAGAAACTAAAGAAAATATATGAATAAATGAATTAATAGACCAAACAAACGGTCTGCCTCCCCTTAACAGGGCCATGGCACGCGTATCTTCTGATCTATCAATTATATCTGATTGGGGCAGAGAAAATCTTGTTACTTTCAACGCCTCCAAGACCCAGTTTCTCCCTCTATCTCTCCATCACAATCTTCCACAAGACTATCAACTATTCTTCAGCAATACACAACTCAACCCTTCATCTTCTCTCAACATTCTAGGTGTATCTTTTTTATCCAACTTTTCTTGGAAAGATCATATTACTCACTCTTGCTAAAAACAGCTTCCCAAAAGTTAGGTGTGCTCAACCGTCTCCGTGGATTCTTACACCCCTGCACAGCTTCTTGCTCTGTATAAGGGCACAGTGCGCCCCTTGTATTGAATATTGTTCGCATGTGTGGGGAGGCTCCACCCATACCACACTTCTCGAAAGAGTGGAGTCAAACGCATGTCACCTCAACTCACTTCCTTTCACTAGTTCCGTACAATCTCTCTCTACACGCCACAATGTTCCATCTCTTTCTCTCTATCACTATTACGACAATAAGTGTTCTCTGGAACTCTGTGAATTCTGGAACTCTCTCCCTCAATCAATCTTTCCTTCATCCTATGACTTAAACTGCTTTAAACATCGTGTATCCAGGCATTTTGACCCCAACATCCCTTGAATTTGGCTCTGTTACACTTTTGGCTTTGGGGGAGACACTCGTTACAGGCAACCTGCCTTTTGTCTCCTATATGCATTTAGGAAAAAAAAATATATATAATTGTCTAATGATAGCCTGAAAATAATAGAGAAATTCACCCTAAAGCTGTAAGGGTTAAACTTAATACAATAATAGCCTGTTGTGTCATAATAACTGCAGCACCAAACTGGCGGCCGATGGTAAAGTTGACCGGCCTCTCTTATCACATGGGGTCTTTAATGTGGACCAAAACTGTAACGATATAATGACACAACTTCCGTGATACGTAATGATTGTGGGTGTATGGGTGGAGGGGGGGGGGGGTCAGTGTGTGTTTGTTTAGTGTAGGTGTGAGTGTGTGTAGATTGTTGTGTGTGAGTGTCAGTGTGTGTATGGGTGGAGGGGGGCGGGATGGGGTCAGTGTGTGTTTGTTTAGTGTAGGTGTGAGTGTGTGTAGATTGTTGTGTGTGAGTGTCAGTGTGTGTATGGGTGGAGGGTGTGTGTGTGTCAGTGTGTGTATGGGTGGAGGGTGTGTGTGTGTCAGTGTGTGTATGGGTGGAGGGGGGGGGGCGGGATGGGGTCAGTGTGTGTTTGTTTAGTGTAGGTGTGAGTGTGTGTAGATTGTTGTGTGTGAGTGTGTGTAGATTGTTGTGTGTGAGTGTCAGTGTGTGTATGGGTGGAGGGTGTGTGTGTGTGTGTCAGTTTGTGTACTGTGTAGGTGGAGGGGGGATGGTGTGTGTGTGTGTGTGTGTGTGTGTGTGTGGTTACAATGTTGCATCTCTCTCACTTTTCTACCGTTATTACAATAATCAGTGTTATTACAATAATCAGTGTTCTCTAAAACTCTCTCAGTGTATGCTTCCTCCCTTACGGTTACGGAGAGTGGGGGCACACGAATTTCAACACACTCCCACCCCTATTTTGTTCAACGCTAAGAGATAATTGACTTTCCCTGTCTTTCTTATACTCAACGAGTAAGCTTTGGAACTCTCTCCCTCAATCTGTCTCTCCCTCAACCTATGACCTAAACTGCTTCAATACCCGTGTGTCCATACATTTTGACTCAAACTTATCTTTAAGTTGGCTCTCTGTCGCTCTTTCAATTTTGGGTGAGACACTTGTTACAGGAATCTTTGTCTTTTGTCTCCTTCACACATACAAAAAAATAAAAAAATAAAAAATGGTTAGCCTATCATGAAACGTTTTAAGCTATTAATTCATGTATTCCTTTATTTCTTAGTTTTCTCTCTAGACCTCCATCAAGCTTAGAAAAACACCCCCTAGACCCCCCCCCCCTTCAAGATAAATTTTTAAATTTTTCGGTAGAAAAATGTCCCGACCGAAGGCCGCTTCCTCTTAAAATTGCAGGCTCGCTATCGCTCGCCAGGAAATAATCAACACCTAAATGGCACGAAAGGTCTTAAAATTGACAACGAAATGGGGCGAAAGTGGTTAAAATCGCCAAACTAATGGGCGTTCGAACGTCTTGTAATCTCAAAACTAGTGGGGCTAAACATGAGGGAGAAGGGGGTCCAGAAAAGCGGTCTGCCTCCCCATAATAGAGAGAGTAAGAGTGATGACAGAGAGAGAGACCCCCCCCCCCCCCCCCAGAGACATTATTAGCCAACAGGAAGTATTAAGTATTGTGGTGTCATAGATTCCAGTGGTTATCGCTCAACAAGTGTTATTGGTATCTTTATAGTGACTGGGAAAGGTGCTTATCCCTCAGAGTATTAGTCAGTGTCCCAAACTTTGTGAAATATCTGACAACACTTATTAACCTCGACCGTACACCTGTTATATAGTATCTGGCAACACCTGTTTAGTACAACTTATTTGGGGTTTTATTATACACAAATATACTCTATCTATCTATCTATGTATCTATTAATATATATATATATATATATTTTTTTTTTTTTTTTTTTCTATGTGAGGGAGGCAAAAGGCAGAACTGCCCACAGCGAGTGCCTCCCCCAAAGTTGAAAGAGTGACAGGGCCAAAATCAAGGGACGTTCGAGCCAAAATGCATGGACACACGGAGTTTGAAGCAATTTAAGTCATAGGAATATAAATATATATATATATATATATATATATATATATATATATATATATTAGGGTGGTAAAAAAATACGAACTTTGGAATTCATTTGCTTCCGCCATCCGCCTGTTCCTCTTGTTGAGAAACTAAAGTGGTATTTTTGTCAGCATGATTGTGCAATATTTAGTGGTGGCTCAATGTGTCTCAAGATTCCGCTATAGTCTCTTCGTTGTAGGTAGGCGAGACATCATGACCTCTATCCTCTGTAACTCAAAAAGGGCTAGAGCAAATTGGCTGTAAATTCCTACATCTATTCCTTGACTGACTCTTCCCAAATGGTAGACATATTAGCTCGATTACTCTGGTAGTTTTTGAGTTACAGAGGATAGAGTTCATGATTTCTCGCCTACTTACAGCGAATAGACTATAGCCTGTTTCTGAGTGTCCTACCAACAAATTCCCCTCCTCCGGCCAAGTGCTCAGCGTTTTCCTCCACCAACACCGTTTTTCTGGACCCCCTTCTCCCTAATGTTTAGCCCCACTAGTTTTGAGATAATAAGACGTTCGGCCCATTAGTTTGCCGATTTTAACACCTTTCGCCCTATTTCGTTGTCAATTTTAAGACCTTTCGTGCCATATAGGTGTCGATTATTTCCTGGCGAGCGATAGCGAGCCTGCAATTTTGTGAGGAACCAGCCTTCGGCCGGGAAATTTTTCTACCGAAAATTGTACACATTTATCTTGAAGGGGGGTCTAGGGGGTGTTTTTCTAAGCTTGATGGAGGTCTAGGGAGGAAACTAAACAAAAATATGAATAAATGACTTAATAGACCAAACAAACGGTCAGTCTCCCCTTAATTATGAAGAACATGTGACTGCGATCATGAGTGTGTGTGTGTGTGTGTGTGTGATAGAGATACTGTATGCTGTGAGTAAGCGTGTATGTATAGCCAATGTGTACAGTATGTGTGTATGAGTATGTAAGTGTATGTATGTATGTATGTATATATGTGCGTGTACCGGTCAGTTCCCACATTGAAGGATTCGTCAGTGTCATGTTTTGAGTAAGTTGGTGGGAAGGTACATTGGAGGGGTTTCATCAGGAGAGAGACAGTTACACAGAGTCACACAGATACTCAGACCACACAGACCTTGCAGAACTACTAAGTGGTCCTGCCTTAAGGGGAGAGGGTTCACTTTCTGGGCGATTTTTGCATATATTCATTATCTTTCTAGTTTCCTCCCTAGACCTCCATCATTATTTTTGCATGTATTCATTATTTTTCTAGTTTCCTCCCTAGACCTCCATCAAATTAAAAAAAACATCCATTAGATCCCCCTTCTAGATTAATTTGTACATTTTTCGGTAGAACAATTTCCCGGCCGAAGGCCGGGTTCTTCCAACATTACAGGCTCACTATCGTTCGCCAGGGAAAACATCGACACCTAAATAGCACGAAAGGTCTAAATATTGACGACGAAATGGGGCGAAAGGTCTTAAAATCGACTAACTTTATGGGTCAGGAAATGCCCACAAGGAAAGTTTTTACGTGGGATAGAAAGAAATGAGTCTGAAAGTGAATCTACACTCTTTTTTTAATTATTCGTTCCCTAGAATTCCATCAAGCTTAAAATTACACCCCCTAAACCCCCTTTCAAGATAAGTTTGTACATTTTTCGGTAGAAAAATGTCCCGGCCAAAGGCCGGTTCCTCTTAAATTACAGGCTCGCTATCGCTCGCCAGGATAAAATCTACACCTAAATGGCACGAAAGGTCTTAAAATTGACAAATGGGGCAAAAGTTCTTAAAATCACTAAATTAATGGGGCGAACGTCTTAGAATATCAAAAGCAATGGGACTAAACATGAGGGAGAAAGGGATCCAGAAAAAAAATCCCTCAAGTGGAAATCTCCCCTTAATCCTTTGAAGCTCTGACGCGTTTTAGCAGTTTATTTTGGCTATCATTAGACGATTTTCTGCAGCTTAGGAAGGATCTGTGGGTATTAAAAGGGTGAATACTAT